>CM028129.1:1454465000-1454480000 GCA_016271365.2 Neoceratodus forsteri | reverse complement strand
TAACATATGTTTAGTACTCCTTACAGCAAGTACACATGTCATTGGTTATGTTCAAGATACTAGCTGCACAAATGACAGAGTTATGGCCAAATAATCTAGCAGCATTTCAGAAATTCCACAAAATGTCATGAAATTCAGATAAGCTTTCATTTTGAAAAGGCTATGTTTCTAGCCTTAACCTTTCTAAAGTTATATCCCTTTTTAAAGGCAATTTTTTACAAGAGCTAATGTTTAACTGTAATGGCTAGGAACTTACATTTTTTTTAATAAACATTAGAGTCAGGCCAATATTGCTGCACAGTGTCAATACATTTTCAATGTAGCGATGTACGGAAAATGCTCTTTTATGATAGCAGTATCACATAAACACAAATCAACAAAGAATACTTTTTATCTGTTCTGAACTATATTGATTCTACCAACAGATGTATTGATTTTATTTATTTATTTCTCAGATTACAATACCTTTGAGCCAGAGGCTCTTTTACAAAGGTTCTATGTCAGGTAAAAGACACAGTTATAAGTAGTAAGTTACAAAAAACAGGTAAAGTGAACCGTGTATGATTGACAAAATAAAGTGCAAACTTAAGCAGTGTACATAAGCATTAAACCACAACAGAACATGGTTCTACTGTGCAATTAATCCATGGTTGGAGAGTGCCTCCAACCACCCAACCATGGATTAATTCCACAGTAGAACCATGGTCTGGAGTGGTTTAATGCTCTTGTAATATATGGAGATGCTTAAATAATACTATACTAACCCATACAAAAAATTCCCGGTAATACCTTAGTCAGTGCCGTAATACTATACTTCCGGTCCCGTAATACTATACTTCCAGTCCAATAATACTATACTTCCGGTCCTCGTAATACTATCGTTGCGATCACCAACTTTTCTAGTGTCCAAACATAGTTTTTTTTTCTTTCTTTTCTTTTTATTCTTGAGAGAGAGAAGCAGGACTCCACATGGGAAGAGGGGGGGATGTGAGTGAGGAGTGACAACAAGCAGCACAGAACCGTCCCACAAGGAATCCAGAGGTAAGACCTCATCAGCATCTTACATCCATATATTACAAAAAAATAACAGGTTCAAGTGAATCACTCGGCTGTAATTCCATCTCGAGGTTCTGGGGACATAGGAACCTCTCAAGCTTCGCTCTCGAGGTTACCTATGTCCCCAGAACCTCTCGATGGAATTACTGCCTTGTAATTCACTTGAACCTATCTATTATTCTATTTGTAACTTGGCAGCAGTAATACTAACATTGTTACATGCAGACAGTAATTGCACAGTAGAACCAAGCAATCATTTTGACAGACACGGAGCTTTCTATGCTGTTTCATTTGTTTAAACGTTGCGCCAGTGTAGCGCTACTTATATACATTGTGGCTGTCTGTACTCAGGATAACACACTTTGCTGTCAGGAGTAACTTAGGATGGCTACACATATATGTGAAATTCAAAAAAATCTACTCATAAACACTCATGATAAAACAAGAATCTTACTCCTACCGGGCATTTCTACTTCCTTGAACTTGAAGCACTGCATTCTGGGATTGTACAGATGATGATCCGTGATTAGTATGCACCGTTTTTCAAGGCTACTTTAGTGTACATCGTGTGGAGAACCTCAAACTTTACAAATGCGCACTTACATTAAGGTAACTATTCTACCCTACATTAACTTTCTGAGAAACTAAACATTTGCAGCATCAGAACATTGCTGCTCAAATTTAAACATTGCATAGTAATTTTTTCCCCTTTTCATTACTGCAACAGGAGTATCTAATTAAATTCTTTCCATATTAAGGGAATTCTTATATGCTACATTACCTTTCTTGAAGGATGAATATTTGCAGCATCGGGACATTGCTGCTGACATTTAAACATTAGTCACTGTTTTTGTTTTCTTTTTATTACTGCCACAGTGGTGCTTACTGAGATGCTCCCCTACATGGCCCACTGAAATAATTAAAATGTACTGGGCCATTTATTGTCCGATTTGGCATATTAAATGACATGAAACCATGCAGGGCTGAGGAATAATGCTGTGGGGTTGTGCTTGACGTTGATTTGTCTGGAACTTCTGCGACACTTGGCGAACTGCTTTCCAGCTGCTCAGGAGGTGTGTGGCTCTTCGTGAGAGTCACAGTTTCTTCTGCTTTGTTTACCGCTGTTGCAGGGCTGGCATCAGGTGTGGCTGTGGATATGGGGGCACTTATTGAATTCTTTCGGATCATTTTGTTGTTGTCAGACACAGAAGAGGAGCTATTGCTGTTAGCTGGTACTGTATCACTGAGAGGTGCTTTGGATAGGATGTTTGACCATTTCTTGCGGTCTGAGCTTGTTGAAGACCAATAATCCCTCAAACTGGTCTCTCAGCGATGGCCAGTTATTCTCATGATTTCCCTCAATACTAGACCAGCCTCTGATAATAAATGGTCTGCCGTACTCTGAATAGAATGGTTACTGTAGCGGCAGCTGAGGTCAGCATATACAGAAGTTTGGGCCATCATCTCACCCAAGTAATTAACTCCCATGGGTTGTTTGCCATACCAAACTTTCTCTTTATTGAGGGATTTCTGAGATTTATTTTTTTTTGCATGTAAATAAAAAGAAGGAGCATTCTCAGGACAGTGATACAAATATTCTTTATAAAGAGCTACAGGGCAGGTGGCACTGTCAGGCTGCACAAAAATCACACCACAATATACTTCACGATTTGCCTCATTGATGTCGCTGTGGTTTTTGATGGTTTCATTGAAAGAAACTATAAGATATTATCTTCCACTGTCATCTTTTCCCACTGTGAAAGAGTTTTGGGTTAATTAATTTAAGCCCTCTCGACAACGTCTGGAGAAGTCCAATTGCAGCTCAAACCAGTGCCCACAACTATCCCATAGGTCAATTCTGGACTTAATTTCTTACACATCCGAATTTTGTGCAGGTCACTGTCACTGATACGAGGATGGTATGTGGCTGTATCTTTCCTTTCTCGCCTGTATTCTTTGATAACAGCCACGACCACATTATTAGCACTCTTGAATTCAGCATCTGTTGTGATATTCACATTTCAGTTCAATTATATGCTGTTTAGGTAATGGTTCAACCCAGAGTGAATTCCTATATAAGAGCTTATGCTATATTTGTTTCCATCCTCTGTTCTCACTGCTGCATAGAAACATTGCAAGATGTTTACTAACTCGGCTGCTGGTATAGTTTTCAAATTTATATCCAAATGAATGGAATTCAGCCAATCTGTAAATACTTTTATTGCCCCCATGGTGTTTTTGTGTGTATTTATTTCATTTTTCCTTTCTCTCTCTAGCTTGTCTAGTTCATCAGCTGAGAGAACAACATGACGCTGACTGCTGTCACCTTTGGAAAACGTCTTAGCAATGCTCTGGTTAGTATCTTTCTTTACTTTCCTTTTTTTTTTGTTCTCAGTCTGGCTAGGAGCTTTCTTCACATTCATTCTCCTTGCATTTTCAGTCACTTTCTCACTTACTGAGTTTTTTGCTGACTTCGGTGACATTACAGGCTCACATTCTTCTTTCCCATAGTGCTGATTTACCCAGGTTATAATGCCAACAACACCACAGACACAAACGTGGAGATCAAAAATATCCATGTTTCTGCCTTGAATGTTCAGATGTAAATGACAATCCACTGGGTGGGTAGGAAAGCAAGGAATTCTGCTATCATTAGTGGTGGCTCAAAAAGGTACTACATAAGCAACCATGGTTCTACCGTGGAATTAATCCATGATTGCTTTTGAGTCACCTGTTATCATTTCACCAATCAGATTGTCTTGTTTGGGAGTTGTTGAAAGAACCATGTTACAAAGAATAACAATGCAGCCAGGCAAAGACGATATCATGATGGAGGGAGGTAGAATAGTAGTGGGGGGGAGTATGGGAAGGGGATAAGACAGACAGACTAGGAAAGCCTAGATCACTGGGAATGGGGATGGGGGGAGAAATACAGGCCCAAGTGAGGATCAGTTCCACGATAAATGGGAGGGATATCTTAGGTCAGACAATTTTGATTATGACTATTAGACGATGTGAAATTTTGATTTGGATATGTGCTTTCATTTTTCTTTTAAAAATAATGTTTCTGCCAGCCCTTATGGTTCAAAAGTTAGCACTTTTTAAAGAAATTACCTTTAGAAATTACCTTTAGAAAGGGTTAACCATTTAACTGTTTGACTAGGAAAAAAGACAATTGCATAGTCAGTCCCTATTGTTAATTTCCCTAACATTTTTACCAAGAGTAACCTTTAGTTTTCTCTTAGCCTTTCTGTCATAGAAAGACCCACGAGAACAGCTGAGAAAATAGACAACCCCCTGACAATTACAATTGATGAACTGTTGCATTTGGGTCCCTGTTCCCTAGTCCTAGGATTATCAAATGACCTATGAGCAAGACTTCCACATCTTTACACCAGATGTTTGCTTTGGGGGAAGAGGGGGGTTAAAAGCAATGTTTCAGTAGGGTGTCATGGTATTAGTGGGAGCTATTAACCACAAAATCACGCTATGGTCCTGTCCCTCTTAAAGACAACCTGAGGTCTGTCTGTAATGTAACCACACAGCAAGGGCAGTGCATGAAGGATATTCTGATTCTTTTGTAAACTACACATCACCTCTTCGGCCCTATTGCTGTGTTTGGTAACACAATGAGTGTAATTTATTTTTTCACTACCCTTTGATGTCTTTTCCAGATCAGAGATAACCATGTTCTCTCTCCTACATTCCCCAACTTTTGTCTATGCCTCTTCAACCACCTTTGTACTTTATCACTTTTCCTTGAACCTGTATATTTGTTCTTTTTTCTCTAGCAGCATAATCTTCAGAAGAACTACAGTTCTACTTGGTCCTCATGAGTAGACCATAGCGAATGTTCCTTTGCATGTGCTGGAGATGATTGCTGGTTGCCAAAAGAAAGACTGTTGGATCAGTGTGCTTTCTATATAATCTGTACCCATGTTGCCCCTTCCAATGTACAGAAAGATAGCTCAGAATTGCTAGCCCTTCTGATTTATTAAAAACAAAAATGAGGGGGGCAACAAAAGCCAACAGGATGCTGGGGTGCATAGCGAGGGTAATCTCCTCTAGAAATAGGGAGGTGATCCTGCCCCTATACAGGTCACTGGTCAGGCTGCACCTGGAATACTGCATGCAGTTCTGGTGCCCATTCTTGAAAAAGGACATCAAATTGTTGGAGCGGATACAGCGTAGGGTGACAAAGATGATCCAGGGATTAGAGGGATACTCCTATGAGGACAGGCTGGGAGAGCTGAACATGTATTCCTTGGTGGAGAAGAGGGATTGGGGGACATGATTGAAACCTTTAAATACCTAAAGGGGATAAACAAGACTAGTACAGAAGGGATTTTCCAGATCAGAAGTGGGGGGTCACGAGGGGGCACCAGCTGAGATTGGAGGGTTGGAGATTCAGGAGGGAAGTCAGGAGAGAGTATTTCACAGAGAGGGTGGTGGACAAGTGGAATACTCTGCCTCAGGCGGTAGTAGCCTGTAGCATGGTGGATGACTTTAGAGGGGATGAGTCAGAGTGAGATGGGGTTAATTATGAAGAGGAGAGGGTGGGTGGGGCAGCTGCAAGGGTGAGGGGCTAGCTGCTGTCAAGCACACTCGATAGACCATGAGGCCTGTATCTGCTGGTGTTTTTGTATGTTCATATGTAACATAGATCCAGATTTATACAAAAAGCCCAGGAAAGATGAACAGGTATCCTTCATGTACAGCTGTTTGGTGGTTACAATACAGGCAAACCTCAGATTGTCTTTAGTAAGGATAGGAGCATGTCAAAAATGTCTGGTGTGAGATGTGCAAGTACTGTGCATCAATAATAGTTGCTAGGGGATTTAATAATGGGATACGGGACAACTAATTACATAATTTCATCATTTATGATATGCAGTGGGTTGTCTATCTTCTCAGCTTTTCATGTGGGTCTTCCTGTGCCAAAAGAAATATGTGAAAATTGAAGGTTAGAGTTGTAGAAAACATTAGAGCCATTTACATTGAGGAATCTAGTACACTTGTTTTAATATGGGAGACAATGAAGTAGATAAGTAAGCAAAAACACCTGACAGGGTGGGCAGTATTGGGCAATACCGGACCGCTCAGGGATGTAATGATGCCTGATGCCACAGGCAGAGGCCTTATAGCCCCTGGAAGGTCCAGTATTGCCCATACTGCCCACCATGGAGGGTATTATTGTGCTTAAAAAATGGGCACTGCATTTAATATGCCTAAAAAGGAAAAGATTTCATGTTAAAGTATTGATAATCTAAAGTATTTTATTTATTGTGTAAAAAAAGTAGTTCCACCGCCTGCTTTCTTTTTTGAACTATGGACTTTTGTTTTAGTTGAGCTCCTGTACTTGTGGCTACTGAAGTTGGTTGCCATGGTTCCCCACCCTCCCCCACCACCACCACCACCACCACAGGCACAAACACACAGGGCTTCCACTTGGTACCTTTTTCTATCTATGATATACTTTATTTTTTATTACTCTATTAATGTTTGCAGCCCTTTTATTATTATTAATGTACTTGGATTGTGGAGAATAGCCGTACCTCACGTGTGCATTCACAAGGAAGGTCAGTTAGGAGGGACAGGAATAGACACAGGACTGCTAAGTTGTATTTTATAATAGTTTCTTTCATATTTCCTTTGTACAGCGGGTGATGTGTTGAAAGCCTGATCTGTCATGGCACTGAGTGGGACATGAGCAGTACACCGAGCCGGACATGAGCAGCACATCAGGTGGGAGATAAGCAATGGTGGCAGCAATGTGGTACAAAACGTTTGGGATAAATTGACTGTTATTTTACATTTGTAAAGGAGCTTTGTGTGGGGACTGAAATAACTTACATTCTGGCACATGAAGTCGTGTTGGGGATGGGAGGTCTCTCGCTTGCTAAGCGAGGCTGAAAAAATGGCAGCTGGTCAGTGTGCAACTTAAAGATATTTTAAGTAATGGGGCACCCCGAAGTGGGACTTGTTTTTCACCGGGCATCTATTAAAAAATAAATGCATGCCTTAGCATGGCTTTCAGCCAATTAGGATACATTATTTTTCAAGTTCATTTTCTAAAGGCGAAATAGCCCATGTAGACTGCTCCCCCACTATATCAGTGGTAGAACTTAATATAAGATTCAGAGGTAATATACAATTCAAGCCTATTTTTGAATTCCACTTTGTTCTTACTAGCAATCACTTCTATAGGAAGGCTGTTCCATACCCCAATAAACTTCTGAGTGAATTAGTACTTCCTTTTTCCAGTTTTAAATCTACCTCCAAGTAACTGCAGGGGGTGACCTCTTGTATCTCTTACAGCATGTTTGAAACTCATATCTAGGGAGACCATTATTTCAGGGTCAATAACTATGTCAAACATAAAAAGCTGATCAGCTTTGAACCTTCTAGTTTCCAAGGTGATTAATTTTGTTTTCTTATGTCAACCATTATAGTTCAGTCTTCAAAAAACCCTTAATAGATTTTGTTATTCACCTCTGTGCTCTTTCAATGCTGTTGATATGCTTTCTCTTGTAGGGCACCCAAAGTTGAGATCCATAATCCATATGTGGGCACACACAGGCTCTGTACAAGGGCAGGATAACCCTCTCATCCCTACTGTTAATGGCTCTCCTGATGTTCCACCAACACTTATTAGCTCTAGTTATAATACTGCTGCATTGTACATTGAAGTTAAACTTATTATCGATTAGTATCCGAAGATCTTTTTCAGTTGCAGTGTCTCAGAGTATCATCCTCATAAATGCGTATTGACGCTTTGGATTTTTAAGCCCAAAATGGACTATTAGACATTTCTCATGATTAAAAACCATACCCCATGTGACTGCCCACTTACAGATATCATTCAGGTCAGAGTGTAATGATTCCCTTTGCTCTGCAGTGCCACACACACCGCCTAATTTGGTGTCATCAACATACTTATTATGTTATTATGCAAATCTGAGATAAAATAAAGAGCTGTACCAGGCCCAGAACAGATCTCTGAGGAACCCCACTGTCTACCCTGCAACTAACAGATGTATACCCATTAATAAGCACTTCTTGTGCTCTGTTATATAACCAAGCCCCTAACCATCTGACCAATACAGCATTCAGGCCTAAGTTGTTTAGTTTTGTCAGCATGATCCAGTGTGGAACTAGGTCAAAGGCCTTTTTGAAGTCCAAATAAATAATAACAACAGGATTACTTTTATCTAGTTCCCTGCTAACATTTGCATAAAAACTAACATTTGTCAGACAAGATGTAGCCTTATGGAAGCCATGCTGAGTGTCATCAGCACCATGTAATCTTCTCCATTGTATCAGAATGTCATATTTCATAAAAGATTCCCACATTTTACCAGGTGTGTAAGTGAGACTAATGGGTCTATGGTTGGATGTCTCCATTTTGGATCCCTTTTTATGGATTGGGATTATGTTTGCAACTCTTTCTTGGGTAATAGCTTTTATTAGACTAACTGCAGAACTTTTACACAAGCTTTCAAGACCTCTCAGATCCCTTCATCAAGTGCAGAGAAAACTACCTGGCACATCAGGATATATACAAGGGTGTGTGGGTCCCAAATTGCTTTACAAAGGTGAGGGTGTAAAGGAAGCAATTTAATACAATACATGTGACTACTAAGAAATATGCCTCATGTCATTAAAAGGTGAGAGATCAGACATGCAAATGGTGAGTTACATAAAGGTGATACTGTAACAAATGGATTAATGGCTGAAACATAGGTCCATTAAGTATGCAGGATGTCTAATGTTGCCAGTTCAGTAAATTAATTAAGCAGTATCAGCATAAGTGGCTTCTTTATGTTTGAACATATATAGATTCAGGACATATATATAATGCTGCAGTACTGTAAGGGTTAAGTTAATTACTGGAGAACAGGTAATTTTCGCACTGTGTTTATTTGGCGCTCTACGGGAAATTGCAAATATCCACGCCATGCTGAATTTGCGAGCTGCTGCTCTCTGAGCACTTATGGCTTTTGTACTGGACAAGTCTCTGTTACAGAGTTAATCAGAGCACAGTTAATTGGAGCAATTATGATGCAATTACTGGGTGGCATTTACAGGCAGTTACAGGTAGTTAGGTAGTTAGGGAGGTGTTATCTGACCTGTAACTTCCTGTAGCTGCTGACAGTCCCAGAACTTTCTTTGCCAGCAATGTCTCTCCTGAAATGGATACAGAAATCACAGCAAACAAAGCAGATATCCCTTTGATAATGACGGGATACAGCCTGAGACATTGTCACAGCAGTCCGATGTTGAGCCTTCAATTGCCAAAGCAGTCTGCTATGAGCTCGCTGGGACATCTTCCCCATCTTCTCCATCTTCCCCTTCATGGAAAAAAAGTGCCCATCCTCATATGCCATCTACATGCCAGAGGTGTGGTTTGAGATGGGGAAGTATGCCATAGAAATTGGGGTAATGGCAGCTGTACAATTTTTCACTTCCAAATATGGACAGCCAATAAATGAAAGTACGGTCTGTGGCTTCAAGTCTGACTACCTCACCTCTGACTACCTCACACAAATTTGTACTGCACTGGATCCAACAGATTTGTGCCCTGTTTTACTCCACAAATAGAGCATGTGACCAGCCCTCTTGATGGAGGATGTGGAGGAGCAATTAAGAAAAGCTGTGGGCTGTCTCAGAGAGCAGGGTGCCATAGTAAATGCTTGAGTTGTCCATGCAGTGGCCCTGGGTATCTTGAAGGCCAAATCACCTCATCTGTTACAGGAGAATGGGGGCCATGTAAACATTATCACAAAATGGTCCTAGGCATTCCTAAACAGAATAGGGTATTGCAAGCATAAGGGCACAAAGGCTGTTCACAAAACCCCCTAAAGAATTCCTGCTGCTAAAAGCAGCCTTTTTGAATCACATCATCACAGTCAGTGCCCAAGAGCTTATTGCCCCAGAGCTAATTCTTAATCTTGATGAAACTGGCATGTGTATGGTACCTGTATCAGAATGAACAATGGCTCTACTGGGCTCAAAGCAAGTTGCTGTCCTTGGTTTGGGAGTCCAGAGAGGAGATTAAGGTGGACCTCACTATGCAGACTCTCAAGGAATGGCACACCCAATGGCTACAAGCCTGCTTCTTTGAACTGTGCCAGAAGACAGAAGATGTTGTTCATGGGTTCCAGAAAGCAAGAATATTGGGAGGCACATAGGGAAAGCCTAAACTGAGCCTGGCTAAGTCACTGAGCTATTGTCAGAAAGTCATTAATCAGTAAACTCAGTTGTTTGCATTTATGGGGATCGTGTTACTATAAGGTTTTTTTTTTATTTTTTTTTTGCAGCCTGTTGGTGGTGGTGGGGTGCAAGGGGTGGGAACCCTAAAATCAAATTTCCTCGCTTTTTTCACTGTAGAAGAACCCTAACTGATGCATTAATGAAGTTTTTTTGCATATACTTTCCTTACTTTTTAAGAAAGAATAGAAAAATAGAAAGTTGTGCAAGTCCCGCACTCCCACCACGTGATTTTGTGTGACATAGTAACAGTCAGTAAGTGCAATGTAAACACAAGCGTAAACAGTTACACACATGGTGTTGTAAACATAAATTGTAACACAAATGGAAATAGATATGCAAGTGCAAAGTGATGCCAAACCAAACAGTGACGGAAACGTAGACACAAATGGAAATTGCATATGAATTGATCACTGAACAGGTCATCAGTTCTGCAGAATGTCTTTCTGCAGTTTAATACACTAGTCTGGAATTCAGGCATTTATTCCACCACTCTAAATTGGACTTTCCACAAAAGTTGCCAAAGTGCATTTCAAAACTTTGTGGAAGCGATATTCCAACTTTCTCAGAAATTCTGCTGGCAGAATGTTATTTTCTCACAGCCCTACTCATGAGGATACTTTGAACAGATACACATTGTCTGAACAAACATGTGGGCTTTCTCACACATTACCAGATCCCAAACTGAGTTTTGGCAGTTTCTGCTGTATATATATATATATATATATATATATATATCTATATATATATATCTGTTATATGATGCTGCTTCCAACCACTTATTAAGTGAATATATTGGGAGATAACTTCCTGATCGGTACATGAGAAAATGGGTCATGAAAGTTGCACATGTAACAAGGGACACCAAAGAATTGTGATGTGCCTGTGTGTTTCTGTAACTCATATTAAGAAACATTTATTAGTACGCTTAACATGTGTGCTCTCCCAGTGAATATGAGGTGTGGTACTTGGCAACTCCCTTATATGGGCATGAAGTTAATGCATCTTTAAGGCTGCACACATAACATGGACACCAAAGACCTTTTTGATTGGAAAAGGTTTTACTAAAGATACTATTCATTACATAATACTACTACAAGCGATCCAACATCAAGCACTAGAAATGTGAAATATTTGCAAAACCTGTTTCAAATCATCCTTCCCTGCCCTTCAGTGCATTTAAGTCCATTGTGTATGGCTAGAAAACAAACTATTCTTGTCCTGCAAGCAAATGGAAATTATTTTAGTGCATTTTAGCTAAGTGTATTTCATTTAATTTGAACAAGATTGTTAATTGTTCTGATCAGTAGACATGTCTTTCAACTCTTGTGACAAGCTCCAATACACTCTTAATCCCATTTCTGCCTCAGTCAGAAATACTTTCCATATATTTCTTCCATACTTAAATGCTGATTTTGAAGTTTCTATTGCCCTGAAGCTGTAGTTGCCCATAAAAGATTTGGGCATGTTTTGCATTGTTATAGCCATGAAGCCGTGGCCATGTAAATGTTAAATCCCCATGCTGGTGCAGGAATTTGAAGGTGTATAGTTGTTTACATACTGCTGTGACCTCACCAATGTAGAATGCAATTGATTAATAAACAGCATACAGTTTATTGACTTCAATCTGGCCTGAGGGCATGATTCTTGTTTTTGCTGGCTTCACACTGTGTGTGGTTGTCTCAGGTAGCAGAACACATGGGTCATCGGGAAGATCAGTTTGGGCGCTTGTTGTGGGGGCTACATCATTCGAGGCAATATCATTCTGATTAGTACAAACATCCACTGATGTAGGGATGCTGAAAGTAGTTTCAGCTGAGTGACCACTGGTTTCGGAAGATTCTGGTGTTGGTTTATGCGACTCATCAGTGTACATCAGGCAAACAGGTGTCATTTGTGAAGTGGGCATGGAAGCCATTGTTAAATGCTTGACTGTCCACTATCCTACATACCTTCTGTTGTCGCATGGTAGCTCTCCTTGACATTGTCTGCAAAAGCATGTTAAGTCTCTGACTGCAACCGCTCCTGTTTTCACTGACTTTACACTTTGTGTTTGGTGGGTCCCTGGTATGGTGTTTATATTACGAAGCATGTTTCATTTAATGTCATTGCTGCCAACCCAGAAGAAAGTCTGAATGGAATGGCTACACCCATCACTGGCTGGCTGTTTGGTTAGATAGTTCTTGCAGTATGTATACAGGATTTCTGCATTAGCAATGACAACGCACAGTTAAGGAGGACACTACACTACATTCTGTTAAGAACTGTTACAAGACGCACATGCAAGAAAGTGGCAGTGCTTTTCTACTTGAACAACACACAGTTAAGGAGGAGCGAACACAACGTTTTGTTAAGGACCACTACAAGACACGCATACAAGAAAGTGGCAATGGATTCCTACTTGGCGAACACACAGATAAGAAGGAGACTGCATATTTGTTAAAAACCATTACAAGATGCACATGCAAGAATGTGGTAAGGGTTTTCCACTTGAAGACACAAAGGTAAAGAGCTATTGGAGCCAAACAGGCAGACAGGAAAACACAAATTTGAACTAGTAGTCCATAGTAACTTTCTATTCTCTGAAGTAGATCTATTTTCTCATCAGAAAGTCGTGATGTGGTGATACTGTGCTGGATGTGTTTAACAGCTGCCCCACAATACATCATCAGCATTATGATCTCAGTGACTTCACAGGCGATTGCCCTGGCAGTCATTTACATTCTGTTATTAGGTAGCACTGATGTCACAGTCAACGAGGTCATATTGGTGATGTACTGTGGTGCAGTAAATCATGTGTTACCATGCTAACCACTGTCCCACACATTTTGCAGTCCAAGTACTCCCCATCCCCTCACCTTGGGCAATGTGGGGCAAATGTGTGTGGTTACATGCACATTTTGGCATCTTGTCACACCAGAAGCAGGGGTTTCATGCTATTTCACACATAAAGCATAAACCATTCATAGTAAATCCATGCCCTGCATGCTCAGGGAATGTTGTGCCAATTCAAGAATGAATGGCACCACACCACTCACAAGCCCCACTTTGTTTGTGTGCAAGCCTTGGCATGAATACCATAGGAAAATCATAATGGTCACAGAAGAAGTGTGGTGGTGTGAAATAGGATTAAACAATACTTCCTGTGAGCATAAAGATGACAAAATACCATGGCAATCAACACATTAGCAAAACATTGTACGAGGTAGGGGTGTTGTGGGAATTCTTGGCCTGCTGCAAGCACATGGTGCCTGAGGTAACCAAGACTACATAAGCAGGCCAAAATGCAAACTCTGAAAAAAATTAAACACAGATAATTGCTGAATCAAGCACCAAATTAACAGAAGGCTGAAATATACCATCACACCAGTACAGTTTACTTGGAGGGTTCTTTATTTTAACAAAATACTGTTTATGTGCGACTAATGTAGTGGGGACCCCAAGCACATGGTGCCTAAAGTAACCAAGACCACAAAAGTAGGTCAAAATGCAAACTCTGAAAAAAATAAAATGCATTTAATTGCCAAATCAAGCCCCAAATAAACAGAAAGCTGAAATATACCATCCCATCAGAACAGTTTACTTGGAGGGTTCTTTATGTTAATAAAATACAGTTTATGGGTAGCTAACATAACGGGAACCCCAAGCACATGGTGCCTAAAGTAACCAAGACCACAAAAAGCATTCCAAAATGCAAACTCTGAAAAAAATAAAACACAGATAATTGCTGAATCAAGCCCCAAATAAACAGAAAGCTGAAATACACTATCCCACCAGCAAAGTTTACATGAAGGGTTCTTTATTTTAATGAAATACACTGTATGGGTGGCTAACATAATGGGGACCACAAGCACATGGTTCTGAAAGTAACAAGGACCAGAGATACTGACAAAAAGCAACAAATTTGCCTAAAAAACATTTAGTAATAACACAAAAAGCATCTGTAGGTTACATTTCTCATGCAGTACAATTACTGTATCATTTTTGTTAGAAAACCACTTCAAGCAGGAACTACAACTGCACAATTGGTACAAGAACAAGGAGGCCCAAACTTCAGCCAAATCACACAGCCTTAGAAATAATGTGAAAAAAATCATTTACCAAGAACAAAATCACTTCTGTGCACACAATTATGTTTTGTTAAGGCTGCATTTGGAAAAGAGACAAGAACACATGCACGCGTGTGCACGCTCACACACACACATATGCACATGCACGCACACACACCTGGGTGCTTGCAAACAAAGCATGGCCTATGGGGCCCATTAAAACTGCACTACCAAATCCCCCTCAAAAAAACAACTTAACTTGCCCAAAAGAAAAGTGCCACTGATTAAAACTGCATTTGTACAATATAACTGCCCATTGGAAGTTTGTAAAAAAGAAAGAAGTCAGAGCCACGTAATGTTGGGGGTCTCAATTATTTAAGCTGTGCCCCACTCCAATAACACAAGACCCCCAAGCCTCATTTCACCAGAAAACCATTTATTTAAATGTTCACATTTGTGCTGCACAGTAAATGCACAGAAACATTTTCTTCCATCAACCTCACAGCCTGATACAGCAATACTGAGAATGAGCCCAATTTGGTGGCAAACACACAGAGACTACAATTCATTTGTAGTCCCCAAACACTGCATCAGGACTCTAATGCTCATCTTAGACCTGAAAGTA